>JAYXIM010026722.1:0-20520 GCA_037575425.1 Anastrepha fraterculus
TTACCCTGGTTTTTCACCTGGTTTTAAATATGTTTCGGCGAGGTAGTGAAAACGATCTTTCATTCTCGCAAGTTATTTATTATGTGAGGAGTTGCTGGAATAAGTAATAAGCTATTGATATTCGGCAGCGTATATTTGAAGACATTTTTTGGCCTATCTTCGGAATTCATATTGCAAATTATTTTATTATTATTATTTTTTACCAACGATTAAATTCCATTTGTAGTTCCTCAAAATATAGGTCATCACTATAAAAAGCATGCAATTTTCATAAACTTAGCTTAGCCTTACCGTCTACGCACGAGGTTTTATCAGGAATAAGTGTACGAAAACCGAGGAGTATAAATTGATGATTTATAAATCTATGCATTTTTTAGATTGCGATTGAACGAATCGACGATATACCTATAGCTTTTTTTTATAAAAACAAACAAGCAACAACAATTAACAAGAATTTTGCGTGGTTTTTATGACAGGAATATTAAAATTTCTCTTTATATTAACATCCAAAAAGGTCGTATGGTTTTCTCGCAGGAGCCTCATAGAGTGGGCTTTTGCCTGTTTTTTTAAGAACATGCGCGGCCGTAGGAATGTTGAGGTCTCGATGAATACCTGCAGTGCGAACGTACTAAGGCGTGTTGACGATATTTTTGAGAATTTTATTTCGAAGTCGTTGGGTTATGTTGATATTATTTTGACTGGCATAGCCCCAAATTTGTGCGCCATGTGATCACAGTGGTTTGATAATTTAAATATAGAGATGAATACGATAATGAGCAAATGTAAGTCTGGGTTTGTTTTAAAAACATTTTAGAATCTTTCACCATTGATTGTATTTTTTAAATTTTTTTTATCGCGCAATAATGCAAATCGATTTGTTGAAATTTCTGCAGTGACCTAATCGCACCGCTGATGATCCATCAACTTTCCTAAAGTGTTAGGATTTTTACATCATTATAAGTTTTCAAATTCAGCAATTTAAAACTGAGTTGCAACACCACAATGCAAAAAAACTAAAACAAAAATTAATTAAACTTTGCAATTCGCTTACATCTGTCCATTATATTTCTCCATCACGCTATCAAAAAAGTATTTTTCCTATCTTAGGCACTAAACTCGAGCTTTGTTATTAATTTTCTTTTGTTGTAGTTGTAAATTTTTAATTTAAGCTTTCTTCTTTATTTTCTACTTTTACAATTGGTATTCGATAACCATATCCTAATATTAAAATTACATATATTTGTAACTAATTTCCATTTATCCTCAAAAAATGTCAAACTTTAGTGGTAACACCTTTGAAAAATATTTTTGGATCAATACTTTCTTAAGCCCCTCTTGATACTCTTTACAACATAATGAAGGTTTGAAGATGAAAATTGGGCCGAACTGTCTTTCAAAAATTTTGTTTTTAATTTGAGTTGAAAGGTGGTTAACGTTTCCTTTGATGTTTATATCATTGCATGCAATTCAAAAGTGTCCTATATTCGTATTATGATACTTCAATATATATTAAAGTCAAATAAGGGGTTTGGATTAAAGTTTTAATTAACACATTTGTCGAATACCCATTTTGAAATATTTATTTGTGTTTTTCAATAAATTTTTTGATTGTAATATTAATTATTTATAATCAATAAATTTGAATTACAATTACAGTACTCTTTAGAAGTAAGGATTGCTTTCACAGCAGATGCTTTCCATTTCAATTCAACTGGGCTATTCGGGTTATGTTCTTCGATTTCGATGTGACTCAAATATGTTGCTTTCTGGTCAAAAGAATGAGACACGTATTTTAATGTTCGCCCGAAAAATTTTTTTTCAAGATTTATCGGCAATTTTGTTTTTCGGCTTAAAATCGATTTTTTAATTAAATAAGAACTTTTTTTTAATGCTCACAACTTAGTCAAAAATGAACCGATTTTAATGATTCTGGATTCAAAATGATCGTCATTACTTGCACGAGCGACTTCATGTAGAAACATGTAGAACCTATTATTGAATATGTCTTTGAATAGAGTTACGATTTGGAAAATTACGTTTCAGTAAAAATAAGAAAACAAATGAAACATAACAATATAGGTATTATAGGAAAGAGGTTTGAATATCTTAATTTCAGTTTTTGAATAGAGGTGCCACCTATAAAATTCCATCTTTCCAACCACTCGGAACTCTCTTATCATTCTTGATGACGTGCCAAGCCTTATGAACTGAAATGTCAACACTGTTTGCCATCTGTCAAGCCATAATTATCGCTATGGATATTTCTAATGATTTTCTCACTGCTTAAATTTTTGATATCAGCTATTGTGTGAATATCTAAATTTCTTCTCTGTTTTATTACGCAAGTCTATTTTGAATTTTTTAATCTTAAATATGCCTGACAGAGTAAGAAGAGAGTAGGAAGAAAACAAATACATATATTAGAATCTTATTATATACAGTCTGTGTCAGAAGAAAAGAACCGGTTTTTTTCTTGTAACTTTAAGATGTATTTCTTTCTGCTTTTTGCTGTGTAATAGTTCCACTGAAGGGCTACGACGCCACTGCTAACTCAGGTTAATGCCGTTCGAAACTTTCCCGTAAACGGAACCAAACAAAAATGAGTGAAAAGTACGCGAAGCTTTTGAGGCGGTATTTTTATGCACGCTTTCGAAATGGTCGAAATTATCTGACGCCGCGGCTGCAAAACTGATTAAAAATCAAAAAAGTTTGTTGTGATGTGGAATCAGCGGTATAAGGTGGACAAAAATGTTGATGACTTTTCCGCACACGGCTTGAAGCGAGTGACGACAAAGAAGCAGGATAAAGTGATGGTCCAACTTTTTAAGCGTCCTTCTTTGTAATTACACCAAGCACGATCAGTTCTTGCTAAAAGGGAATAGATATGAGTATAAACACCATCGAACGTCGACTGAAGGAGGCGAACATATCCTTCCGTCCCACATTATCAAAACCAGGGAAACACATAGAGAAACAACAAAACAAGAAAACGGCGTCATAGTATGGGACTGGCCTTCCCAGTCCCCAGACGCCAACCCCATTGAAAATGTGCAACATATCGCAAAAGTTGGGATTTCTTGGAAGGTGGAAACAATCCTTCAATGAGTCGAAAATTCAAAGGTTGGTGAAAAAATTGCGGAAAACTGTTTCTGTCGAGGATATAAAAAAAAATGGCAGACCAAAAACTGGACATTCTGGTGAAAATATTGCTGCTGTAGCGCGAAGTTTTGCAAAACAACCATCAACATCGATATCTCGGCGTTCTCAATAATTATGCATTCATGAATCGTCTGTTTCGAGGAGATTTCATACCTGTGGACGTGCTCACGGTGTACATTTAAGTGATGTAATTTTTCACACACTATATAATTGTTAGAAGCTGTATTTTGAATAAAAATAGTGAAATCTAAAAGAATGTACATTTTCAATTTTTTTTTTCGTTTTAAAACAACATCGAGACGCGTCTTTTGAATAGCCTTTATGTAACTAATGTATACCCGTCGTTTAGTTAAGACACATTTGCTTTGAGAAGTAGATTCTAATGGACCTCTTCGAACTCAATCTAACGAATCTTCTTTGCTCTAATAAAGCGACGCTTCGCCTAATTGAGCTTCACTGGCTCGGGAATCTTAGGAACAACAATTGTTCAGTGATGCGAATCATCCTCTAATCTGGCTTACTTGATACTTTGCTGAGGGCAAGCGTTTAAGCGCCTTCGACTGTGAGTCGCTCCCAATCCCCAAATAAAATAATAAAAAAATACATACCTACGATATATGCTGCATACGTGCACAAATGGTATATGAAATACATATGTACAAATGTAATAATGCCAACATACGCTGACAATGAAGCTGATAACAAACAGCTGCTGAACTGAAGAAAGCGAAGGAATGGCAAAGTTGGGGCAGCAGGGAATTATTAGCATGTCAATAATACGCTTACACAAGCTTACCGGCCTTACAGAAATTGAAAGACAATTCAATTGAATTCGAAGACAATGGTAATGAACGGGGAGGCAAAAAAAATTGAGAAGATGTAATATGGCTACTCGATATGCGGCAGGGCTTATATACAGTGAACATTTAAGGAAAAGAACAGGTATGGTATGTCAAAATGCATCGTCTGAGAGTTCGAACGTTTCAACAGTGCTCTTGATTGACGGTGGTGTGCTATTTAAGGCATGAGAATGAATTGCATGAACGCGTAGATATACACCGAATAAAAATCCAGATGCTTCGCTCGGATATGTCATACGAATGGTTACAAACATTCCTATTCTCAAACATCCGGTGAGGGCCGCACAGTGCTGTCAAAAGAAGAAAAAAGCCTCCTTTGCGTTGAAGTTGTAGTAAAGAAGGACTTGGATTAATTTTGCTGTGTTTCATTAGCGCCAGGTAGCACGAGGTAGAAACGACGGGCTCCCATTGCTGAACTCAGTCAAAATCGCTTAAGTGTTTAAAGCACCAATTAAAATTTTTATTTATTAAGAGCTAAATCTGCAAAAGGTATGTATTTGAGTACGATTACTTGGTGATCATAAATTCCGCTTCCTTTATGTGGCTTGGACTACCAGCGAGAACTTAGAAATGCGGGAATGCGAATGCAGTGAAGCAATTTTTCACCTTTCTTTTTGGAAAACTGCAGTGCAGCTCCCTTAGCTTGCGGACACAGAAGTGCTAAGACTTTTTTGCTTCGTTTGATCCATATAATTACTTGCTTACATATCTTGCAGTCGGTTGCAAAAGACATTACAATTACCTTGGCTCTCCTCAAGTTTTAATTTTGTAATTCGCAAAACTTACTTGTTGTTGTTTCGTATCAACTCTGCGTTGATACAATCATGTGCTCGTACTCGAGCGTCATACGTTCATTGTCTTTGCTGCCAATCAATTATTGGTTTTTCCCTTTTCCTTTGTGTTCGAATGTTGTATTCTCTCTCAGTTACAACGAACGTGTTCATTTTGCAAACTGCTAACAAAACTTGGAATTTCGCTAATAAATAAAGTTTCTATTTCAAAGTCTTTATTGAATAAGTCGGCAAAATCCATATGTTGGAGGAAGATGCAAAATCAGACGCATACAAATGTTTTTCACATTGGCATTAAGAATATGACAGAAACTTTGCTCTAAGATTTGCCGAATATTTCGATCGACAGTGACCATCATATGAGCGGTCAGTTTTTGTGATAAGCGAGGATGTACCTTTCGACGAGATCGAGTGGATGCGTGAGACTCTAGGAAAAAACACGCCACCACTAATGCCGCGGAACGGAGTTGCCAAGCCATGCAGCGGTGGCGAAGCCGATGGGACACTGAATCGAGTATCAGATGGATGGCATAGCACATTCCTACAATAGATAAATGGGTTCATAGGAACTTCGGGAAAGTGGGCAATTTCATGACTCAGTTCCTCTCGGGCCACGGATACTTCTGAAAATACCTATACCGCATGGGTAAGGTAAGGAATCCCAGGTGCATGTGCTGCGAAGCTCCGAGCGATGACGCCGAACACACGTTCTTCAATTGCGACAGATAGCTCGTGGAAAGAAATGCCCTGAAGGAGCAGTTTGGCGACATCGCCCCGATCAATGTGATCAGTAAGATGCTTGATAAGGATAACTGGAATGCGGTTAAAATATATGTGGAAGACGTATTACGAAGAAAAAAGATCTCGACGCAGTACAACAAAGCGAAGCCTCACAGACAGAGACATAAGCAAACGAGCTTATACCATGAAGCTGGCCACAATCATGGTGGACCCAGACGTGGGTAATATAATTTGGTATAATTATTGTACAGTAAAAACTCAATCCATAAAAATATATTAACATTCAAATTTAAATTAGGGGAAAAAAATTAGTTTCGCAACAATGCATTTAATAACAAACGTGGACTCGACTAGAAATGCTATCATTAATCAGATATCATCAGATACTACATATGTACATATGTCAGTTATATCAGGCCCATCTGTCGGGTTCCATGCAAATTACAATTAACGGCTTTTGTTGGTTTCTTCTTTGTAAAAGTCTGTTATTAGTCTTTCTTTTTTGCTTTCGCGAGTTGTTGATACAAGGTGGAGCAAGATTAATCACCCTGTCGGAAAATTTATAATTTTTGCAAATGGCACCGCCTGTCAACATCAACCCGTCCCTCTTAGGAAACCCTATATAAAATTTTTGATTCAACTGATTTTCATCTTTCTCCTCTTTTCATTTCAGTAATGCCACATAGAAAAGTGTATTCAAGATTTTGGATTCATTATACCAAGTGAAAACATAGAAACAAAATGACTTCAGAAACATATTTGGATTTGACATTTGAGCGTAGTGGAAAGAGTAGCAAACGCCCAATTAGACCGAAGTTGCTGAAATTAACTGATGTCACCATGCCACATCGCAGCAGAAAAAAGACCAAAGTTAAGGTGAGTTAAAATAGAAAATTTCGGAATTTTAGTTTGCGCTGAGCTGTTTATTGCTTTACCACTCATTTTTGGGTAACTTCGTGCATCTCCATAATAATTTAATATTGTAAAACTCGTCCAAAACTGATACATGGATTTCTTCTGATTTCATTTAGATCAGACTTTTTATAAGTTAAGTCTAAATTTCCTTTTGTTTGATTGAGCTGACGAGTTATAAATAAAAGTTGTATATGTGCGCAGGTATATTAAGATAGGTCCGGACCGAATATAATACCTCCGTACTTGTTTTATTTATATAGATAAAAGGATGTGATTTGCTGCACTCATTTTAAATCTGATATAATTTTGGCACTGAAACCTATTCACCTATTCATGTATCAACCGCTCCGTTAAAAAAAAACTATTATATGTAGAGATCGGAGAACGCGTTTGCTATAATAAATCAATACGCCCACAGACAGTTTGTTTTGGATTGCCGACTCTATATGTGCCAAGTCTCCCATTAGAAAGTTTGTTTTTTCGCACTAAGTGGGATAATTGTCTAATAAGCCCTTTGTTGCTGTTACACTGTTTTCTGTGTTTTTGTAAAGTGTCATTACAAGTAGACTTCGATCAATCCAAAGCATTGTTTTTGTCATTTACTCGGAAGCTAGGAGAATACAGCACTGTTTGTAAGTCAGTAGTCTAGGGAATTGAAAGGGATCGTAGAATAACTAAGGTTCTTTTGGTGGTATAAGAAAAAATCAGCATGCCTGAATAACACCTGGATGAAGGAGCGTAAGAATTCGTGTGATGAAAGCACTGTTCGTACACGACTAGCAGCCAAAGCTGAGATGTCGTTTATAGTAGTAATAGTTAATAAAATTTAATGCAAATAAAAGTAAAATATACAACATTTTGATAATTTCTTATTCTATATCAAGAAAAAAATATATTTGCAATAATTGTAATAATTTGCGACAATGGCATGAGCCGTCTGTCGATTTATTTTTCGGGCAAAACAATTATCAGGTTTTCGGTTTTTATAACCAGTTAAACTCTTCTTTTAAGAAATCTCTATATCTAAAGTCTTATTTCATAATACGCAAAAGTTTATCCCTATAATCATTTTACTCATTGAGAGTCTCAATCAGTTGTGAATCATTTAAGGTAAAATTTCGGAAAAAGACTTTATTCTCTTAATATTGGGCAGCGCGCCAGAAAATGTGCCATGTTTTCAAGCTCACCTAAATTACACATTTTATTTACTGTGTCAAGTCTGTTGTTATTTAAAATTACTATGTCCCTTCTAGCCTTCATTATCCATTATGCTAATGATTCTAAGTCATATTTTTTTTAAGTAAACCAGGCCTTTTGACTTATGGCTTTTTGTATGTACAAATTCACCCTAGTCTCGTTAGGGTTTGTCAAAAGCAATTTTGCATCTCCTATCCAGCTTTCTAATTGCATATTTACTATTCGTTTTCACTATTGTAAATAAGTTCTTTAAATCTCTAATCCAATGTTTAATATATCACACGCTAAAATTATTAAAATTATTTCATAAGCCGGTAGAAAACCGCAGATATGAGTAGTACGTGAATGAATATTAAGTAAATAAACTTGTGTTTGCAAAAATAGATCAAATAAAACCCCAAGTGTGGCTCATGGAAGCTAGTCCGGGTCTACACTCCTTAAATACTAATTGGATTTTAGGAGTCAACGATATAGAGAAATGCTAATTACTTTTTGTACTCAAGCTCTTCATGCAAGTACTCAGAGGGTATCGAGTATGGCGTTAAAATATTTTCTTTCTTTTCTTTCTGGAATATTATATATTTTTGCTGTAACAGTTTGTCAATACTTGTGCATCGGAGCTGGAAAAATAATTCGACGAAGTGGAGTTCCATAGTATTTTCCCATATTTTTAGCATTAATAAGTAACTTTGAATTGAATGTTTCCCCTATTTGAAAGTAACTAAGCGAATCAAATACATAAAACTGGCGGTGGGACTTCTTTATATAACAAGGCATACATTCTCGATAGCCATTTGTTCAAATTAAATATCAAATGTCAATAAAAATCAGCTGCGTAAATTATCGGTCGGTATGTCTTAAACTTAGCAGAGCAGATTTATGTACCTTTACCTTTCCTATTAGAAAAACTGCTTCTAAGAGACTTTTTTGTTAATATCTTATTGAATGCTCCCCTGCAAACAAATGTGTGCATGTATGTATGTGCATATATATACAAGGTGTCCAGTAGCAGAATTGGTTTGAACTTTAAAGTTTCTCTTAATCCGCGTATGGACGGATAGGGTGTCGCGCTAGCTTCGTGCGGCTTATTCAGTCACGATATCACAATGGACTAACAACGTACGTTCGCTATCGAAGCATAGTTCAAGGCTAATGATTCGTGTGCAGCTGCTTGTCGTAGATTTTGCTCACGTTACAATATTCGATGCTTACGTGATATCAGAACTGAAGATTTGATTCGTTCATATGTGCGAGGGCTGCGGGAAACAAGTTGGAGGGCAAACAGCCCGCGGCCATAATCCAGATGGGTAGCAAGGACAATTGAAAGTATTGAGCTCGTCGCTACAAGTTTACATGATGATCCGCGTCAGACCACACGCAAAGGAGTGGCTACCCTGGCACTTTTAAAAATTATAGTTTATAAAACATGAGTTCGTACGTGACTAACATTTGGAAGTGCACAAGTTTGAATCTCCGTGCATGAAATGATAGAAACAATTTTTGTAATAGCGGTGGCCCTTCGGTAGGCAATGGCAAACCTGCGAGTGCATTTCCGACTTGAAAAAACTGCTCATAAAAACCATTTGCCTTTCGCAGTCGGCTTAAACTGTAGATTTCTCCATTTGCGGTACAACATCAAGATGCATAACACAATTAAGAAAGATCATATACTTCAGCCCGTCAAAATTCAAATCGTGCAAGTGCGTAAGCTTAACGATTACAATTTACGTAAAAATTTCTGCTAGAGCGATTTCTTGCGGTAAAAAGTATCTTTTGGAGTTTTTGGACTGTTGGAGCACATTTTCATTTAAATGGAAGTGTAAATATGCAAAATTGCCGTTATTGGCTACCTAAATTATAGCTGCCTCAGAAATAAAGTCTATGAAGTAAATCCAGTGACCATCTCAGCTCTAAGAGGCAATTTCGTGCGTCGGGTGAATTACATCCCGACATCACTTCTCAAGGAGTAGGAGGCCAGATTCTAAGAATGTATCCCACGTAACTGCCAACATTAGAGAAAAAAATTAAGTCCGCACTTGTCTTTTTTGTAATAGTTAGTGAAATAAACTTTTATCATTAGTTGCTTTTTAATTTAACTTTTAATTCCTAATCCTGCCGTCAGACACCCTGTAAGTATATCGGGGAAAAGCACTACTCTTCGTACTGTGGTTGCTTGGATTCATTACAAATTAATTAACACACAAACGTTGGGACTAGTTAGTTCAGTAAGTGAAAGAGATATTTCACAGCATAATTAAAAGCATGAGCTCTGTTCTAAGAATTGCACAAAAAACAGGTAAGAAGTAATAAAGGTTGAGAGTCTTAAAAGTTTCACATTACTAGCTGCAACACAGCGTTAATACGTTTGCAGCATGTTAACAGAAAAACTAAGAAAAAGGTTTATTTTTTTATTTCTATTCAGGTTATTTATTTTAATTAAAATTTCCAGCAGTTTGCTATAAATTGAAGACCTTTGGAATTTAACTGGAAAAACAGCCAAGCCGTTTAAAATTTGCTTTGCAGAAATAAGGTGAGCCGGTACGCGTCACCTGGCAGTGTGAGCTCGAGCACTCACACGTCTTCACTATAAACGACGTAACTATTTGCACATTCAAAGGTGCAGTAGCCCCAAATGAATCGAATGAATTGTCGGTGAAACCTTGTAAAAAGTAAAAAATGCGTAAAAATTTGTTTACAAATAACTCGTCGAAAAACTAATTGCATATAGAGAATCGAAAGGTTAACTTTGGGCCACTTTGGAAAACTTAACCCATATTAAACGCAGTCGTAAATATTCCAAACCACGGTGCCAAAATTGTAGTGAAAATATTTTTTTAGGGAAATTTTACCTTTTTTTAGTTGGACTTTAACAAAAGATTTTTTTATTTTATAAAATAAGCAGGAATTTTAGAGTGGAAATTCGAAACTCGAGTTTGGACAGAAATGTCCTCTACTACCAAGCAGCAAACGCTAATTTCAAATCAAAATGTGAAATTTTAAAGAAAACATTCCAAAATATTGCTTAAATTTTCCAAACATCGGCTCACCTGCGAAAGTAACCGGGGTTGCATAAATCAAGACCCATGAAAGGTTTAGACGGTAAACATAGCATAAGCTAAAAAATCTCTAAAAAATCGGTTTTCGCATAACATTGTACTCGTATGTTAAAATGTACCTCAAAAAATATCTTCCTGGTATTAAGAATTTCAATACTGGCATACTGACCGAAGTGAGTCCAAAGACGATAATGACAGAAGTTGAGAATTTAAATATAGAATTTTCACGGATTAAATCATTTTCAAGGAATTTTTCATTTAAAATGCGAGCCAATTATCCTTGCGAGTGATTTCACAGCAGAGCAGGAATGCAACATAGCTCAGCGCTTCGACAAGGCTTTTACAACTCGTTTATTTAAAAAGAATACTCGTATAAGCAAGAAATTATCGCTGGATTTACACTGCTCTCTCCTATGGAATGTATGTGTGGTGACCTGGCTTGGGTAAGGTGGCTAACTTTGATCTACTCCCCAAAATGTTCTTGTAGGTTTATGTGTAAATCTTCGAACCATGCTAATGAATCTCCGAATACTATTTTCTAACCTTGTACTTTTGAGCGTCGCGGACCATCGGATTACAACTCTTACTGCCCGGTACTTGAGGCAAAAACCCCATGAGCTTGAGACACTAGGGCACTCATACATACAAACACAAATTGCTTAGCTTCCTTCCGAGTGGCATATATCGCTTTGCTCCGATACTGCTACCTAAGAGTAATTGTGCCCATATTTATGAAAGTGGTCTAAATGAAAATTTCAAAATAATTAGTTGATCACTTATTTCACATCCACATTCTCTTAAACTATATGTATTTAATGTAATTTCCAAGATATCATCAAAAACGAACTTTTTGATAGTGGATGTAATTTCAATGTTATATAGAGTTTATTTAGTGTTAATTATGAAAGTGGTCTAACTAAAAAATTTAAAGAAATTACATATAAGCATAACTTGAAAATAAAGCGTGGCCCTCTTCGATGTATGTATGGGAAACTACAGCATCAAGGTGCATAGAAAATAGCATCATGCATTTTAGCGCATATGTTCCATCCATTATAATTACTCAAAAACACGTAATAGCTTGCAGTGATGCGCCAAAGGCCAAAATCGTAACATTAAAATAGCATTGATTTGAATTAAAATTGCTTAGTTTTCAAATAATAATAATAAATAGACCACATATTTTTGGTATTGTCATTATTTTATATTGAACAACCGTGTTTTTGGGTTCACAGAAATGAAAATCACAAAAACCGAATGACTTATATATCCTCAGCACTATTATAAATTGAAGGAGTGAAAAGTGTAGAAGGAGAAATAAATATTAGGTGCGCAACTAAGTTCCCATTGTTTGTTTAACCTAAGCGTCATAAACCAAGCTTAGACATATGGTAAACAAACTGTTGCAACACATTAGTGATTTTGTTTTGGTTTCAAATACTTTTGGTTTTGTGAAAATGTGTGATTTTGTGCCGAATAATCGTCGTTTGCGGGAGGTGTTGATTTTCCTCTTTCATTCGAAAAAAACGGCGGCTGAAGCGCTTCGAGAGGTACAAAAAGTTTGCGGATATGCTGTTTTAAGTGAAACAATGTGCCGAGATTGGTTCCGTCGCTTCAAAGACAGTGATTTTAATGTTGATAACCGTCCGCGTGAAAGAAGGCCAAAAACCTTCGAAGACGCTGAATTGGAGGCATTGCTCAATGAGGATCCGTGTCAAACGCAAGAAGAGCTTGCTTCAGTATTAGGAGTTACCCGCCAATCCATTTTCAACCGATTGCATGCTTTGGGAATGGTTCAGAAACCGGGGACTTGGGTTCCTTATGAGTTAAAACCAAAGGAGTTTGAACGGCCTTTTTTCGCCAGTGTACAACTGCTCCAGCGGCAAAAAGGAAGGATTTTCTTCATCGCATCGTGACGGATGATGAAAAGGATTCTTTCCAGCAATCCAAGAAAAGAAAGTCATGGGGACTGCCCGCTCATGCTTCTACGTCGTCGCCTCGGCCGAATATTCACGCTGCGTAGGTTATGATATGTATTTGGTGAGACCAAGTTGGTGTTATTTAATATGAAGTGTTAAGACCAAGCGAAAGCATCACTGAAGATCGGTAGCGACTTCAATTGGTGCGATTGAGCCGAGCACTGCGCGAGAAGCGGCCGCAATACGCGGAGAGACATGAAAAAGTGATTCTTCAGCATGACAACGCTCGGCCTCACGTTGCCAAACCTACCTGGGAAATCCTACCCCGCCCGCCATATTCTCCAGATATTGCGCCGTCCGATTATCAATTGTTCCAACCGATGGCACATGGCCTATGAAGACATAAAAAAAGGGCTTGATCCGTGGATAGCCTCAAAAGATGAGCAGTTTTATCGCGATGGTATACGAGATCTACCAGACAGATGGGAAAAAGTAGCAGCCAGCGATTGGAAATACTTTCAATGATTCACCTGTAACCATTTTTTCTGAATAAAGTTGTATTTTCATCAAAAAAACAGCGAGCACTTAGTTGCGCACCTAATACATTTTCTAGAAGACGAACGTCTCAGCCGGATTTTATTTCGAGGAAGTCACTAGAAGGATCAGTAACAAAATGAGTAAAAAATACCAAGAGCTGATCTGTCCCTTCACTGAAAATTCATTGATTTTATTGATTTGATTTTATTTCGAGGAAGTCACTAGAGGGATCAATAACAAAAAGAGTAAAAAATTGCAAGAGCTGATCTGTCTCTACACTGAAAAATCATTGGATGCATTTCTTGAAAAATGAACCTTATAAAATGTTCTACAAAACTTCTTTAGATTATTCTAAATTCCACATTTCAGATCCCTAAACGAGGAAGACCAAAAATATACGATAATATTAAATTACTTCCATTATACACCAGCCCTAGACCAGTAACGGAAGAAAAACATAAAGATATTATGTGCTTACTAACGTATATCCCTCCATGAATATTTTAAGAATCTTAAGAACTGGAAAAATGATAAGTTAACTTTTAAAATTAAATTAATTAATGTTCATGAATTACTTCGGTAAAGTTATAGTTTCAAATAAAACTCAACGTTTTTTATCGCACTAAATCATTTATAGGACATTCAATAAGTTTTGAAAATGGTGTAAGTCCATTAGAGCGTTAAAAACAACACGTGCGTATAAAATTCATACAAAATTTCATATTGATAATAAATTTTCATTAATCAAGACTAAGAAAATTATAAATGACAATGTCGCATAATAAAGGGTTTTTCAATAAGGGCGGGTAGATGTTGAAATGGAATAAAATGGCGTTTGCTGTGTGGCACGTAGCGCCGTCCTGCTGGAACCACATGTCGTCTAGGTCCATATGGTTCAATATGGGCCATAAGAAATTGGAAGGGCGCAATGCACGCAGCGTTTGCGTTAATGAACACTCACTTTGATAATAAAGTTTTATCATTTGAACGAGCTGTTCAATCGTGTAACTTTCCATGATGATTTGGCATAACAAACTGAATAATAAACAAAAGATATGACAGATGTCACCAAAACAAAATGGCTGCCACACGGCGCCAAAATCGACCCGCGCCAATTGAAAAACCCTTTAGAAAAATATTTTTTAACTCATTCAAACGCAATTCATTAAATATCTCGAAACAAGAAAAATGTATATGACTTAGACCACTTTCATAATTACCGGTACAATTAAGCACTAAAATGTGAAGAAATGAATAGTGTGGAAAAAATTACCACGCACCACTTTTTTAACTTCATTATCGATCGATTTAAAACAATATTTACAAATAGCATGGATAATAAAGACATTGAGCTGCCAAACACAATTGAGAATGCAGACCGCACAATACAAAACACGACAAAAGAAGAAATCAAATATTATATAAAGAAACTTAAAGACAAAAAGACACCGAGATATGACCAAATAAATGAAAAAATACTAAAGGAGCTACCCGATACTATAATAAAATACATACGAGACCTCTTCAACGGAATAATAAGGTTACAATACTTCCCAAAAGCATGGAAAGTTGCACAAGTTATAGCGATCCCCAAGCCAAACAAGAACGCCACTGTTGCTAGCTCGTACAGACCAATCAGCTTGCTGCCCATCCTCTCTAAAAATTGAGAAAATACTGCTTGACAGAATTGACCCGATTCTAAAACAAAAAGAAGCTATCGCCTCACACCAGTTCGGTTTCCGAAAACAACATTCAACTGTGCAACAGATTCACAGAGTAGTAAACAAAATTACAGACGACTTCAATAAGAAGAAATATTGCATTGCCGTGCATTTGGACATCGCGAAAGCTTTTGACAGAGTATCGCACAAAGGACTTCTATATAAGCTAAAAACCATTTTACTACTTAACATATTTAATATCCTTAACCGTCCGTTGTGTGATGTGGCCTACGCAGGCCATTCCGAATTTTAGAGTGGTATATCTTTTTGTTTCGTTAAGTTTTCAAAAAACGGCGAAAATATACCATACAGGTCTGTTAGATGAATCTTCTGAAAATTTTATAACCACTTCCAGCGAAGTGATTATGAAAAAAAATACATTTTACACAAAAACTTCATATGTTAGGGTAAATGGCCTGCACAGGCCACCACTGCAATTTTAGTATAGTCATGCACCGTACTTGGTCTTCTGACTTATTAGAGTACAAGAAAGAGTGAATACGGTTCTCCCTCACTCATAAAAATTTGGTGGGTCTGCGATTCTTCAACAAACTACCCTCTCAAGGGACAGATTTACACAGGAAAACGACCAAATGAAGAACGAGAAATTAACCAAGGTGAAAGAGTGGTACTGGATTTGGTAGAGAGGTATCGTAATTCCGGTCGAACGGTGTAATGCGATAACTTTTTCACATCACTCGAATTGGCCAAGTCTCTTATGCAGAAGGGATTCGCTGTTGTAGGCACAGTGCGCCCAAATAGAAAATTTGTTCCTCTATGCTTTCCGCTGAACAAAAAGACAAGGCCGTATAAAAAGTTTCGGCCTATAGGTATATCAGACTTTGTTTGCTTTCCTGGATGAAAATGTATCTATGTTATCATACGTTGCCAAAGTAGACAAATATGTGCTAGTATTGTCGACACAACATTACACGCATGCCACAGAAACTTCAAACAAATATAAACCTGCAGCTGTCTTAGACTACAATGAAAATAAGTCTGGGGTTGATACAATGGACAAAATGCTTTCTGGCTACAGTTGCAAACGCGCAACAAACCGGTGGCCATTGGCCATTTTTTTTAATAGGCTTGACATTACTGGCTTGGCATCTTATATTATATACAAGCATTTGCGACCAAGCAAGAAGTCAGACCAACGAAGGGATTTTATATTAGAATTGGCTGAACAACTGACAATCCCCCTTATGGAAACACGTGCAGCAAATCCCAGGGTATATGGTAGACCAGGAATTAAAATAGCAATGCAAAAGTTCAATGTATTTTATGTAAGTATTTATATAAACATCCAAATTCGTACTGAAACATATAATTAATTTAAATAATGTATCTCTCACAGGATCCACCATCAACTTCGACGGCCCCAGCACAAAAAACTCCATCAAAGCCCGTAAGCTCACAGCACCGGCCATTGTGCAAGCTATGTACCAAACTGGATAAGTTTAAAAGAAAACCCCGATTTACTTGCCCCATTTGCAAAGATGCAATGTGCTTAACTCACGGCTTAGAAACCAAAACCTACACTTGCAGCATATGTCTAACTGCAGTAACTACGTCAACTTTTAAAATTTTATATTTTTATTTATTTATTTATAAATTGAATTTTTCAAATCATTTTTAAAAAACAGTAAGAAGGATGAACCTTGATAAATAAATTTCTTTTTACACTAATCAATCTGTTTTTTTATTAATCGGTATTACACTTAAATTGATTACAGACATAATTTTCGTACCAGCCTATAAATAAAGCACGTGTTTTCATAGGTGGCCTGGCCAGACCATTTTAAACAACGAAAGAAAAGAAAACTTTCACACAACGGACGGTTAAAAGCTACATGACTGATAGACACTTCTTCATAAAATATGACGATGAGTGCTCTGTTATTTTGACGGCGTCTGCTGGAGTACCTCAAAGAAGCGTACTGGGCCCCATACTATACTTAATATACACAGCAGATATACCAACGCCAACTACTCGAGGATCAATGATAGCTACATTTGCAGACGACACAGTTTTAATGTCAGCTAACCACAATGAAGAAGCAGCAACAAAAACACTGCAAGATACGCTATCAGCTACAACGAAATGGTTTGAAAAATGGGGTATTGAGGTCAATAAAGACAAAACACAACATGTAATATACGCGAAGAGAAAATCTGCAAGATATCCAATCCAAATTAACGGGGAAGACATAAAAATACACTCAAGTGCAAAATACTTAGGCATAACGATTGACTCAAAACTCACATGGAAAAAACACATACTGAACAAGAGAAACGAGATGAAAAACAAATTCCGACAACTCTACTGGCTACTAGGAAAACAATCAACCCTAAGCTTACTTAATAAACAAATGATATACAAATCAATAATCAAGTCGACATGGACCTACGGACTAGAAATTTGGGGGACTGCCAGTAAATCAAACCTACAAATCATTCAGAGAAGTCAATCTAAGATGCTAAGGACAATCACAAACGCACATTGGTACATAAAAAATGACGACATTCACCGCGACCTCGGCTTAGACACTGTCACTGAAGCAGTAAAAAGAAGCAGCAGTAAGCACATCTTGCGACTATTAGAGCACAAAAACCATGAGATGAGACTGATACCGGAAATGGAACTTAAACCAAGAAGACTAAAGCGCAAAACACCCACAGATCTTGCTCGTACTGTAATATAAAATATAATATAATAATATAAAATTATAGAAAACTAAGTATTAGTATTAGTAAAATTGTAACTAAATACCACCAAAGACAATAATGTTCTCTTTAAATGGGAAGGGACATTTTAATTCCAAACCCTAACACCAATTACTTATTGTTCATATAAACAGATCGTAATTTATAATGGAGATAATAAAAAAAAAAATTATCGATCGGCCGATCATTTAAAACTGCACAGCAGCTCGAAGCCTGGTCGCTAAGAAGGCGTGGCTTCATATTTAATGATAGTCAGCCTGTTACTAAACATCTGGGCTCATTATAGTTCAATTATAAACTTGCGCTGGAGTGCCGATTATTTTTCGAGTAATTTGGTTTAATTTTAACTACTGCTTAAAAACTTTTTGAAAATGTTTCCAAAATGAATTTATGTAAATATAATAATACACATTGAGCCTGGGACACCTGCACAATATGAATGCTTCCTTGAGTAACTTGGTAACTGTAGCGAGATATAAAACAGTAAACATATTTTTTTAATTTACAAGACGTTGCCAATAAAACGGTCCGCGGATGGCATATGGCAAAAATACATTTTTTGTTTTTTGGTAGGATTGTTATAAGCTTACATGGCAAATTTCAGCGTGATATGTCACATAATTTGTTTTCTGTGCTACTGTAAACAAGTCAAGCTCGAGTGTGTTCTTCGAATTCTCTTGTATGACTTCAATTGTCTCAAAATGTTTTCCACGGAGCGGCAACCTGAGCATGGGAAACAGGAAAAAGTCACATGGAGCCATATCAGGCGAATACGGTGCTTGCAGAACGATATTAACATTATTTTTGTTCTAATAATCGCGAACAAGACGTGATGTGTGAGCTGGTGCATTATCGTGATGCAAGAACCATGACTTGTTGTCCCACAATTCCTCCCTTTTAAGACGAATGTTCTCGCGCAAACGCTTTAAAACGTCTAAATAATATTCAGCGTTAACCGATTTTGCGATTTGTGCGATTTTCAAGCACAATTTCTTTTACTTTTCCGATGTTTTCGTCGTTTACTGATGTTGCTGGACGACGTTCATGAGGCAAGTTTTCAACCGAAGTACGGCCCTCTTTGAACGATTTGTACCACTGGAAAACACGTGCACGCGATAGAGCAGAGTCCCCATAGGTTGTCTGCAACATTTTTAAGGCGTCTGAAGCCGAAATTTTGTTGGAATAACAAAATTTCAAACAAATTCTTTGTTCAACTTGAATTTCCATCGTTAAACTCGAAGAACACACTCGAGCTTGACTTGTTTACAGTAGCACAGAAAACAAACTATGTGACATATCACGCTGAAATTTGCCATGTAAGCTTATAACAGTCCTACCAAAAAACAAAAAAATTTATTTTTGCCATATGTCATCCGCGGACCGTTTTATGTGCTAGCGCTCTAGTGTAGAAAAGAGATTTTTTTACTGGCGTACGCAATTTGCAAAGAAAAAGTCGCGCGGAAGTGATCAACGTTGATCTCGTTACTAAGTTTTCGAGCACAGTTCAGCAACAGCACGGACATTTCGTGATAAGGTAACTAGGACCACATTTTAATGTATCTTCTTGTGTACAATCTTTAGTTGGTATTCCTAAAGCTTTCTGAAGAATGCCCGAAAAGCCTCATTCGCCACTGGTCTCAAATGATTCCATGGTCTCTGCGATTGGAGAAATCCTATATCACTTTGCGGAGGTATGATCCAAAATTTATATACTGATGGCTCCAAGATGGAAACTAGAACTGGTGCATGGAGCAAACACATGCAGGAATGCTTCACACCATTTAATGATGATGGCATTTCAATATGTAGAATCTATTTGTGAGAAAAGTGGAAAATTGAAATTTGATCACACGTATTTTTGGGATTCGTTGTTCGTATTAAGAATATTACTCTTATCGCTTACTTGGTAATTGCGTAGTATATAAATTCCTCTTCTTCAACTTTATTTAGGACTTCGTCCGATTAAGTTGCAACACATATGCAATGAGATATACAACCAATTTGCATAAAGACTTAAAGCTATACTCGTATTATGTATGTATATTCAAGTAGTATATATTCTATATTGTGTTAATGCCCTTAGCTCTCAACTTATTCTCAGGTCCAACACTCATTCCACCTTTTTGGTCGACGTCCCAAATGCCTGGCGTAGTCTAAAACCATTTTTGTCATTCTGCTGTTGGGGATTCTACGCACATAGCCTCTCCATCCTCTTATTCCTATTGTTGGCCAATGGACTATGTTATCAATTCGGCAAATCTCTCGGACTAAATACTGTTTAGTTTTAGTTTTTAGTATTGACGTTAAATCTTAATGCGCTCATGTCCACAGCCGTTTTCATTTGCAATAGTTTTGATGTTTTGCCTTATCTCCAGTACTGTTATGCACAAACTTTAATAATTACGAAAGAGGATGTCTCTAGGATCAACTTTGATACAGGAAAACAGCAAAACTAGTCCATAGGGACTGAATTTTTTACGGAGGGCTTAAGATTGAAAGAGCGAATAGTTTATCTAAAATATTAAGTTTTATCCACTTCATATAATAATTTTTATCCTTTCTAACTTCTATAATGGAATTTAAAGAGGAAATTTTTTGAAGTACATTATAACGCTATACTTTCCACATAAATGGATATTTTGACCTTTTCTCAAAACGGGTATAGTAATTCGTTAAAAAAAGGAAATTAGGGGTTAAAGTGTTGCATAGGAATTTTAAGCAGACAATTATACTTAGTACCACGGAAGGGGACAAACTCGAACGGGTTTAGATGAGTGCGCAAGAAAGCTTTGTCTAAGCTAAACATATAACACATGTGTTACAGATGCATAGTTAACAACTTGCAACTTACAACTACCTGCATTAGGGAGGATCATTTTGTATGGAAACTGTATCCC